>OX376343.1:25244048-25247411 GCA_947369235.1 Udea olivalis | reverse complement strand
GCTGAGAGTCATACACGACCCGCAGCTGGTAACCGAAACCGAATGTGCCGTACTGCTGGAGGCTGGCCCTCTAAAGCTAGGAGTGGTGTCCGTCTATTTCGAAGGTGACCAACCTATAGAGCCCTACATAGAACGCACCAAGGCAGTATGCCAAAAACTAAACACACAAAATATAATTGTCGGAGGAGACGTAAATGCCTGGAGCCAGTGGTGGGGCAGCTCAACTGAAAACCCTCGCGGTGAGGCGTACATCTCCTTCCTAGACGAGAACAATTTCCACGTCCTTAACATCGGGGACACACCAACATTCGAGGAGTGTCGGCAGGGACGCCTTTGCACTAGCATCGTAGATGTCACGGCGTGCAGCGCGTCACTGCTAGGGAAGATAAAAGAGTGGAAAGTCGACCGGACAATGACGACCTCAGACCATAACGCCATCAAGTTTACACTGGAAGTGGGAGCTAAACTGCATCCTGTAGTGAGACCCACAACCAGGAAGTACAACACCAAGAAGGCAAATTGGTCGGAGTTTGATCGACAACTACACAAATCCCTAGCAGATCTCAACATCACTGTCGACAGGATCCAAGAGGTCCAAACCCAAGAAGAGGTGGAGGGTATAGTCGCGGAGTACACTGCTGCCATAACAGAAGCATGCGAGCACGCGATACCCAAACTCGTCATAAGGAAGGGAGTGGCCACACCGCCCTGGTGGACGGCGGAGCTAACACAATTAAAAAAAGACGTTCTGAGGAAAAAGAGACGCATCCGGAACGCAGCCCCGCCACGAATAGAGGCCGTACTGCAGGAATATCATGAGGCCAAAGAGCTTTATGCTCACAAAACAATAGAGGCCCAAAACAGAAGTTGGAAGGAGTTCTGCTCGACGCAGGAGAGGGAGAGTGTGTGGGACGGCATATACAGGGTCATTCGCAAGACATCGGGTAGACAGGAGGACATTCTGCTAAGAGGCACAGACGGCAGGACACTGAGTCCCGAGAAATCGGCTCAGCTACTCGCCGAAACCTTCTACCCCAATGACTCGGTATCTACCGACATGCCGATCCACACACAACTACGACTCCGCACGTCGAGGGGGACACCGGAGGAGGAGCGGCTGTCTGAGGACGACCCACCATTCACGGTTGCCGAGGTGGAGGCTGTGCTTAGGGCACAAAACCCAAAAAAGGCTCCGGGGGCGGACGGGTTTACCTCCGACATTTGTGCCAGAGCAATCCGCAGTGAAAGGGAGGTGTTTATGGCAATTGCAAATAAGTGTTTAGCTGTACCACACTTCCCCAAACAGTGGAAAACTGCTCACGTAGTAATCCTGCGCAAACCAGGCAAGGAAGACTACACCCACCCAAAATCCTACCGCCCAATTGGACTACTATCAGTACTAGGGAAAACGGTAGAGAAACTACTTGTGGGCCGGCTACAGTGGCACCTTCTCCCAACCCTAAACACCAACCAGTACGGCTTCTTGCCACAGCGCGGAACCGAGGACGCCCTCTGTGACTTAATGGAACACATCGCCAAACAGCAGGCGCAAAAGAGATCAATAATAGTTGTTTCATTGGACATAGAGGGGGCCTTCGACAACGCGTGGTGGCCGGCTCTTAAAGCCCAACTAATCCACAAACACTGCCCAAGGAACTTATACAAGGCGGTGGACTCTTACCTATCGGACAGATCCGTAACGGTACACTTTGCGGGTTCGAGCAGCGGAAGAGAGACCAACAAAGGCTGCGTTCAAGGTTCCATAGGAGGCCCGACCTTCTGGAATCTTATACTCGACCCACTACTGCACGGACTGTCGAAGGAGAACGTACACTGCCAAGCGTTCGCGGACGACGTAGTCCTAGTTTTCTCCGCACCAACGGTGTCAGAGATGGAGGATAACATCGACTCGGTGCTCGGGAAAGTAGTGAAATGGGGGGTACAAAACAAGCTGAACTTCGCAGCTCACAAAACACAAGCAATGCTGCTGACCAGACAGCTGAAGTACAGCCCCCCCCAAATCTTCATGGCACAAACCCCAATCCCATTAGTCGATGAGATCAAACTTCTCGGACTTATCATAGACAACCGTCTGAACTTCGCATCTCATGTGTCGTCGGTCTGCAAAAGAGCGGCGGACATATATAAACAACTAGCATGTGCGGCGAGGGTCACATGGGGTCTAAGCGGGGAGATAATAAGGACAATATACGTCGCGGTCATAGAACCAATAATAACTTATGGTTCAAGTTCCTGGGCGGCAAAAACACAGCTCCAGATGAACAGGAAAAGGCTGGAGGCTATCCAGAGGGGCTTTGCACAGAAGATTTGCAAAGCGTATAGAACTACGTCTTTGACTTCGGTGCAGATCCTATCGGGTACCCTTCCGCTGGACCTGCGCATCCAGGAGGCGGCCACTCTATACATGGCGAAAAAGGGAAAGTCGTGTGATTACTTACCACCAGGTCGTAGACTCGAGGAGAGAGTGAGCCATAAAGACCTACCTCACCCATCAACTCAAGTCATCACAGAGTTTGAACTCCTAGAGGATATGGACCCAAAAACACAGGAAACGCTCCAAATCACAGGCCCTCAGGTTTACACCGATGGAAGTAAGCTAGAGGGAAGAGTGGGAGCGGCCCTAACGTGGTGGGAAGACGGGAAGGAGATATCGCACGACACCTTCAGCCTAGACGCCACCTGCACTGTATTCCAATCAGAATTATATGCACTCCACAGGGCAGTGCTGCGGGCAATGGAGGGGGACAGCCCAGTGGTCAACATACTGAGCGACTCAAGGTCGTCACTGGAACTACTGGGCAACCCTAGACTCCTACACCCGTTAGCGAAGGCTATAAAGGAGAATCTATTGGCAATACAAGCGTCAGGTAAACAAATAAGGCTATTCTGGCTCCGGGCACACGTGGGAACGGCGGGCAACGAGAGGGCAGATGAGCTGGCAAAAATAGCTACTAGCTCGACCAGCCAATCGCCGGACTACGCGGAAGTGCCGCTGTCATATGTCAGGAAAAAAATCAGGGAAGAATCGGTCAAGAAATGGCAGGACCGGTACACTTCATCTCCCACCGGTTCAGTGACGAAGACCTTCCTCCCAGACGTAGGTAATGCCTACCGCACGGTGAGAGCTTCCAAACTGACACCGACCCACATCCAAATCCTGACAGGACACGGCGGCTTCGGGGAATATTTGCACCGGTTCAGGCTCAGAGACAGTCCAGGGTGCGAGTGTGACCCGAACACAAGCGAAACAGTCTGGCATATATTACTGGAATGCCCGCGTTTCCAAGCAGCCAGATACGACCTGGAATGCCGCCTCCAAACGGAGCTCACAAAACAAAACAT
>OX376343.1:25231548-25239048 GCA_947369235.1 Udea olivalis | reverse complement strand
ACCTAACCTAACCTAACCTAACCTAACCTAACCTAACCTAACCTAACCTAACCTAACCTAACCTAACCTAACCTAACCTAACCTAACCTAACCTAACCTAACCTAACCTAACCTAACCTAACCTAACCTAACCTAACCTAACCTAACCTAACCTAACCTAACCTAACCTAACCTAACCTAACCTAACCTAACCTAACCTAACCTAACCTAACCTAACCTAACCTAACCTAACCTAACCTAACCTAACCTAACCTAACCTAACCTAACCTAACCTAACCTAACCTAACCTAACCTAACCTAACCTAACCTAACCTAACCTAACCTAACCTAACCTAACCTAACCTAACCTAACCTAACCTAACCTAACCTAACCTAACCTAACCTAACCTAACCTAACCTAACCTAACCTAACCTAACCTAACCTAACCTAACCTAACCTAACCTAACCTAACCTAACCTAACCTAACCTAACCTAACCTAACCTAACCTAACCTAACCTAACCTAACCTAACCTAACCTAACCTAACCTAACCTAACCTAACCTAACCTAACCTAACCTAACCTAACCTAACCTAACCTAACCTAACCTAACCTAACCTAACCTAACCTAACCTAACCTAACCTAACCTAACCTAACCTAACCTAACCTAACCTAACCTAACCTAACCTAACCTAACCTAACCTAACCTAACCTAACCTAACCTAACCTAACCTAACCTAACCTAACCTAACCTAACCTAACCTAACCTAACCTAACCTAACCTAACCTAACCTAACCTAACCTAACCTAACCTAACCTAACCTAACCTAACCTAACCTAACCTAACCTAACCTAACCTAACCTAACCTAACCTAACCTAACCTAACCTAACCTAACCTAACCTAACCTAACCTAACCTAACCTAACCTAACCTAACCTAACCTAACCTAACCTAACCTAACCTAACCTAACCTAACCTAACCTAACCTAACCTAACCTAACCTAACCTAACCTAACCTAACCTAACCTAACCTAACCTAACCTAACCTAACCTAACCTAACCTAACCTAACCTAACCTAACCTAACCTAACCTAACCTAACCTAACCTAACCTAACCTAACCTAACCTAACCTAACCTAACCTAACCTAACCTAACCTAACCTAACCTAACCTAACCTAACCTAACCTAACCTAACCTAACCTAACCTAACCTAACCTAACCTAACCTAACCTAACCTAACCTAACCTAACCTAACCTAACCTAACCTAACCTAACCTAACCTAACCTAACCTAACCTAACCTAACCTAACCTAACCTAACCTAACCTAACCTAACCTAACCTAACCTAACCTAACCTAACCTAACCTAACCTAACCTAACCTAACCTAACCTAACCTAACCTAACCTAACCTAACCTAACCTAACCTAACCTAACCTAACCTAACCTAACCTAACCTAACCTAACCTAACCTAACCTAACCTAACCTAACCTAACCTAACCTAACCTAACCTAACCTAACCTAACCTAACCTAACCTAACCTAACCTAACCTAACCTAACCTAACCTAACCTAACCTAACCTAACCTAACCTAACCTAACCTAACCTAACCTAACCTAACCTAACCTAACCTAACCTAACCTAACCTAACCTAACCTAACCTAACCTAACCTAACCTAACCTAACCTAACCTAACCTAACCTAACCTAACCTAACCTAACCTAACCTAACCTAACCTAACCTAACCTAACCTAACCTAACCTAACCTAACCTAACCTAACCTAACCTAACCTAACCTAACCTAACCTAACCTAACCTAACCTAACCTAACCTAACCTAACCTAACCTAACCTAACCTAACCTAACCTAACCTAACCTAACCTAACCTAACCTAACCTAACCTAACCTAACCTAACCTAACCTAACCTAACCTAACCTAACCTAACCTAACCTAACCTAACCTAACCTAACCTAACCTAACCTAACCTAACCTAACCTAACCTAACCTAACCTAACCTAACCTAACCTAACCTAACCTAACCTAACCTAACCTAACCTAACCTAACCTAACCTAACCTAACCTAACCTAACCTAACCTAACCTAACCTAACCTAACCTAACCTAACCTAACCTAACCTAACCTAACCTAACCTAACCTAACCTAACCTAACCTAACCTAACCTAACCTAACCTAACCTAACCTAACCTAACCTAACCTAACCTAACCTAACCTAACCTAACCTAACCTAACCTAACCTAACCTAACCTAACCTAACCTAACCTAACCTAACCTAACCTAACCTAACCTAACCTAACCTAACCTAACCTAACCTAACCTAACCTAACCTAACCTAACCTAACCTAACCTAACCTAACCTAACCTAACCTAACCTAACCTAACCTAACCTAACCTAACCTAACCTAACCTAACCTAACCTAACCTAACCTAACCTAACCTAACCTAACCTAACCTAACCTAACCTAACCTAACCTAACCTAACCTAACCTAACCTAACCTAACCTAACCTAACCTAACCTAACCTAACCTAACCTAACCTAACCTAACCTAACCTAACCTAACCTAACCTAACCTAACCTAACCTAACCTAACCTAACCTAACCTAACCTAACCTAACCTAACCTAACCTAACCTAACCTAACCTAACCTAACCTAACCTAACCTAACCTAACCTAACCTAACCTAACCTAACCTAACCTAACCTAACCTAACCTAACCTAACCTAACCTAACCTAACCTAACCTAACCTAACCTAACCTAACCTAACCTAACCTAACCTAACCTAACCTAACCTAACCTAACCTAACCTAACCTAACCTAACCTAACCTAACCTAACCTAACCTAACCTAACCTAACCTAACCTAACCTAACCTAACCTAACCTAACCTAACCTAACCTAACCTAACCTAACCTAACCTAACCTAACCTAACCTAACCTAACCTAACCTAACCTAACCTAACCTAACCTAACCTAACCTAACCTAACCTAACCTAACCTAACCTAACCTAACCTAACCTAACCTAACCTAACCTAACCTAACCTAACCTAACCTAACCTAACCTAACCTAACCTAACCTAACCTAACCTAACCTAACCTAACCTAACCTAACCTAACCTAACCTAACCTAACCTAACCTAACCTAACCTAACCTAACCTAACCTAACCTAACCTAACCTAACCTAACCTAACCTAACCTAACCTAACCTAACCTAACCTAACCTAACCTAACCTAACCTAACCTAACCTAACCTAACCTAACCTAACCTAACCTAACCTAACCTAACCTAACCTAACCTAACCTAACCTAACCTAACCTAACCTAACCTAACCTAACCTAACCTAACCTAACCTAACCTAACCTAACCTAACCTAACCTAACCTAACCTAACCTAACCTAACCTAACCTAACCTAACCTAACCTAACCTAACCTAACCTAACCTAACCTAACCTAACCTAACCTAACCTAACCTAACCTAACCTAACCTAACCTAACCTAACCTAACCTAACCTAACCTAACCTAACCTAACCTAACCTAACCTAACCTAACCTAACCTAACCTAACCTAACCTAACCTAACCTAACCTAACCTAACCTAACCTAACCTAACCTAACCTAACCTAACCTAACCTAACCTAACCTAACCTAACCTAACCTAACCTAACCTAACCTAACCTAACCTAACCTAACCTAACCTAACCTAACCTAACCTAACCTAACCTAACCTAACCTAACCTAACCTAACCTAACCTAACCTAACCTAACCTAACCTAACCTAACCTAACCTAACCTAACCTAACCTAACCTAACCTAACCTAACCTAACCTAACCTAACCTAACCTAACCTAACCTAACCTAACCTAACCTAACCTAACCTAACCTAACCTAACCTAACCTAACCTAACCTAACCTAACCTAACCTAACCTAACCTAACCTAACCTAACCTAACCTAACCTAACCTAACCTAACCTAACCTAACCTAACCTAACCTAACCTAACCTAACCTAACCTAACCTAACCTAACCTAACCTAACCTAACCTAACCTAACCTAACCTAACCTAACCTAACCTAACCTAACCTAACCTAACCTAACCTAACCTAACCTAACCTAACCTAACCTAACCTAACCTAACCTAACCTAACCTAACCTAACCTAACCTAACCTAACCTAACCTAACCTAACCTAACCTAACCTAACCTAACCTAACCTAACCTAACCTAACCTAACCTAACCTAACCTAACCTAACCTAACCTAACCTAACCTAACCTAACCTAACCTAACCTAACCTAACCTAACCTAACCTAACCTAACCTAACCTAACCTAACCTAACCTAACCTAACCTAACCTAACCTAACCTAACCTAACCTAACCTAACCTAACCTAACCTAACCTAACCTAACCTAACCTAACCTAACCTAACCTAACCTAACCTAACCTAACCTAACCTAACCTAACCTAACCTAACCTAACCTAACCTAACCTAACCTAACCTAACCTAACCTAACCTAACCTAACCTAACCTAACCTAACCTAACCTAACCTAACCTAACCTAACCTAACCTAACCTAACCTAACCTAACCTAACCTAACCTAACCTAACCTAACCTAACCTAACCTAACCTAACCTAACCTAACCTAACCTAACCTAACCTAACCTAACCTAACCTAACCTAACCTAACCTAACCTAACCTAACCTAACCTAACCTAACCTAACCTAACCTAACCTAACCTAACCTAACCTAACCTAACCTAACCTAACCTAACCTAACCTAACCTAACCTAACCTAACCTAACCTAACCTAACCTAACCTAACCTAACCTAACCTAACCTAACCTAACCTAACCTAACCTAACCTAACCATTCTAAAAACTGAACTTTGAGCTGAAATTCAGTCAATCTTGCGCTTCTAGAAGTTTCTTATTAGTAGTTTCAGTATTGTTACAGCGAAAGAAGCCATTTAAAATCGTATTTACTCAAATTTTTGGCCTTTTTTCACTTTTTCATATAATTTACATAGACGCTCCATACTGTGCCATACTAAAATTTAAATTTTTCAAATTTTTCTTCAAATCTCAATATTTTTTGATTCAATATCATTTGCTGGGACCGTGTAAGCACACCGCCGTTGTTTTCGGCGCGCTCCCGCTAATATTGAATTAATTATAGATTTTTGAAACATTAAATTTCATAGTGATTTTCTAAAAACATTCGAAATCTTCCAAATTTGACCCGTTTTGCAAATTGTTTTGATTCAGTATAACTCGCTCGGACTAAATAGACACGCCGCCGTTGTTTTCAGCGCGCTCCGACTAATACTGAATTAATTATTAAATTTAAACACATACAAATTTCATAAAAATACAGTTTTTCAGCGTTTTTTCCAAATTTTTCTATAGAACACCCAGTCGCGTTCTTCGGCAATCTTGTGCGCGCCGACGATACCTACCCGTAGACACCCACTTTTCTACCCTCTGACGTCATCGGGGCGAAAAATTGCATAAATTTCCTTTTTTCTTTGTTATACCGAGGTGATGTGGTAGATCGCTGCTCACATACAAATCATTCTAAAAACTGAACTTTGAGCTGAAATTCAGTCAATCTTGCGCTTCTAGAAGTTTCTTATTAGTAGTTTCAGTATTGTTACAGCGAAAGAAGCCATTTAAAATCGTATTTACTCAAATTTTTGGCCTTTTTTCACTTTTTCATATAATTTACATAGACGCTCCATACTGTGCCATACTAAAATTTAAATTTTTCAAATTTTTCTTCAAATCTCAATATTTTTTGATTCAATATCATTTGCTGGGACCGTGTAAGCACACCGCCGTTGTTTTCGGCGCGCTCCCGCTAATATTGAATTAATTATAGATTTTTGAAACATTAAATTTCATAGTGATTTTCTAAAAACATTCGAAATCTTCCAAATTTGACCCGTTTTGCAAATTGTTTTGATTCAGTATAACTCGCTCGGACTAAATAGACACGCCGCCGTTGTTTTCAGCGCGCTCCGACTAATACTGAATTAATTATTAAATTTAAACACATACAAATTTCATAAAAATACAGTTTTTCAGCGTTTTTTCCAAATTTTTCTATAGAACACCCAGTCGCGTTCTTCGGCAATCTTGTGCGCGCCGACGATACCTACCCGTAGACACCCACTTTTCTACCCTCTGACGTCATCGGGGCGAAAAATCGCCCGCCCGCCCCCCCTTATCTCACTTACCACTAAGACTTTTTGGGTCGACGAGAGCATTTTATTTTCGAAATATTTTATTTTTGGATTTATCCGTTTCTTGGGCTCACAGGAAATTTTACCGGTTTTTATAACAACAGCTTCCAGTTCAGTTTTTATTTTCGGACTTTAAAAAACCCTTGTTACTAAAATCTTATACTCTAAGCATCAAATTTCCGTGGTAAAATTAACTTAAAAAATTCATTAAAAATTCATAGTCAAAATTTCATAAACTTTTATTCAACTTAAAATTACTTCACCCCAACCCCCCTCTGCCCTTATTTTCAACCCTTGAAATTTTAACCCCCTACTCCCCCGAAATTTCCAAAACGTCTTAAAAAATCAATTGCTCACAAAACAAACTACTTAAAAATCCTGTATAAATATAGTACCACAAATTGTTATATAATACCCTATTAATTGCCATTAATTCTAGAAATATCCCATCAAAACTCATAAAAAATCTGTATAATCCTCTAAAATCCCAATTGTGTCTTAAAAACCTTACTCCTGTGCACTATTAACGGCAAAATGGCGGCCGCAAAAGAGCGAAGTCCATCACCGATCCAAATACGCCTTCGGCAGGAAAAGTGTGTTGACGTCCCGTCGCTCATTGAGGTCGTCCTGCACTTAAGCGGACAGATCAAGAAGGCCATAAAGGCCGGCAAATCTGTTACAAAAAGCCACAAGGAATTAATCACCGACGCTGCGACCGAAATTGACCAATGCATGGACCTGTTACCGACACTATACCATCCCGACCAATTCAATGAAGGGTGTATAAGGCAGTTGAATTTCAAGCTGGACAATAGCGTAGACGCAATGTTCAGCATCCAAAATGAGACGGCGATGGAGGTCCGACGAGAGGTCTCACAAAAAGTTGATGATCTGATTAAGCAGAATGAGCGCCTCGAGGACCTCGTACGCCTCTCGAGCAACATGCTGGCTGCCGCCCTTAAGGAACCCCCTATGGCGCACTCATCCATGACAGAACCCCAAATTGTTCCCCATCTTGAACCCCCAAAAGCACCTTCGTACGCCAGTGTCACGGCCAAACCCCTCCCACCAACTCCCGAAACGAACCCCGCCATAATTGTAAGTGCCTTCGACTGCACCCTCAAACCCCCGGATGTGGTATCCCTTTGGAAAAAGGAGATATCCTTCCGGAAACACAAGTATGCGCCAGTTAAAATTCTGCCGATTCCTAACGCCAAGCTGAGGGTCGAATTCGAGCGCAAGGAGCAGTGCGAAGAAAC